>JAESHU010000262.1:0-41158 GCA_017639245.1 Myiopsitta monachus | reverse complement strand
TATTTAGTCTCGTCTAGTCTGTGCCTGGAGGATTTTAGTCTTATCTGGTCTGTGCCTGGAGGTTTTTAGTCTCATCTAGTCTGTGCCTGGAGGTTTTTAGTCTAGTCAAGTCAGGTCTGTGCCTGTAGGGTTTTATTCTGGTCTAGTCTGTGCCTGTAGGTCTTTAGACATGTCTAGTCTGTGCCTGGAGGTTTTGAGTCTTGTCTAGTCTGTGGCTGGAGGTTTGTAGTCTTATCTAGTCTGTGCCTCGACGTTTTTAGTCTAGTCTAGTCAAGTCTGTGCCTGGAGGTTTTTATTCTGGTCTAGTTTGTGCCTGGAGGGTTTTTATTCTGGTCTAGTCTGTGCTTGGAGGTATTTAGTATCATCTAGTCTGTGCCTGGAGGTTTTTATTCTGGTCCAGTCTGTGCCAGGAAATATTTTGTCTAGGCTAGTCTGTGCCTGGAGGTTTTTAGTCTCGTCTAGTCTGTGCCTGGAGGTTTTTAGTCTCGTCTAGTCTGTGCCTGGAGGTTTTTAGTCTCGTCTAGTCTGTGCCTGGAGGTTTTTAGTCTCGTCTAGTCTGTGCCTGGAGGTTTTTAGTCTCGTCTAGTCTGTGCCTGGAGGTTTTTAGTCTCGTCTAGTCTGTGCCTGGAGGTTTTTAGTCTCCTCTAGTCTGTGCCTGGAGGTTTTTAGTCTCCTCTAGTCTGTGCCTGGAGGTTTTTAGTCTCCTCTGGTCTGTGCCTGGGGGTTTTTAGTCTAGTCAAGTCAAGTCTGTGCCTGGAGGTTTTTAGTCTCCTCTGGTCTGTGCCTGGAGGTTTTTAGTCTAGTCAAGTCAAGTCTGTGCCTGTAGGGTTTTATTCTGGTCTAGTCTGTGCCTGGAGGTCTTTAGACATGTCTAGTCTGTGCCTGGGGGTTTTTATTCTTATCTAGTCTGTGCCTGGGGGTTTTTAGTCTCATCTTGTCTGTGGCTGGAGGTTTTTAATCTAGTCTAGTGTAGTCTGTGCCTGGAGGTTTTTATTCTGGTCTAGTCTGTGCCTGGAGGTTTTTATTGTGGTCCAGTCTGTGCCAGGAGATATTTTGTCTAGGCTAGTCTGTGCCTGGAGGTTTTTAGACACGTCTAGTCTGTGCCTGGACGTATTTAGTCTCGTCTAGTCTGTGCCTGGAGGATTTTAGTCTTATCTAGTCTGTGCCTGGAGGTTTTTAGTCTCATCTAGTCTGTGCCTGGAGGTTTTTAGTCTAGTCAATTCAAGTCGGTGCCTGTAGGGTTTTATTCTGATCTAGTCTGTGCCTGTAGGTCTTTAGACATGTCTAGTCTGTGCCTGGAGGTTTTGAGTCTTGTCTAGTCTGTGGCTGGAGGTTTGTAGTCTTATCTAGTCTGTGCCTGGAGGTTTTTAGTCTAGTCTAGTCAAGTCTGTGCCTGGAGGTTTTTATTCTGGTCTAGTTTGTGCCTGGAGGGTTTTTATTCTGGTCTAGTCTGTGCTTGGAAGTATTTAGTCTCATCTAGTCTGTGCCCGGAGGTTTTTATTCTGGTCCAGTCTGTGCCAGGAAATATTTTGTCTAGGCTAGTCTGTGCCTGGAGGTTTTTAGTCTCATCTAGTCTGTGCCTGGAGGTTTTTAGTCTCGTCTAGTCTGTGCCTGGAGGTTTTTAGTCTCGTCTAGTCTGTGCCTGGAGGTTTTTAGTCTCGTCTAGTCTGTGCCTGGAGGTTTTTAGTCTCCTCTGGTCTGTGCCTGGATATTTTTAGTCTAGTCAAGTCAAGTCTGTGCCTGGAGGGTTTTATTCTGGTCAAGTCTGTGCCTGGAGGGTTTTATTCTGGTCTAGTCTGTGCCTAGAGGTTTTTATTCTGGTCTAGTCTGTGCCTGGAGTTTTTTATTCTGGTCTAGACTGTGCCTGGAGGATTTTATTCTCATCTAGTCTGTGCCTGGGGGTTTTTAGTCATATCTAGTCTGTGCCTGGAGGTTTTTAGTCTAGTCAAGTCAAGTCTGTGCCTGGAGGGTTTTATTCTGGTCTAGTCTGTGCCTGGAGGTCTTTATTCTTATCTAGTCTGTGCCTGGGAGTTTTTAGTCACATCTTGTCTGTGGCTGGAGGTTTTTAGTCTAGTCTAATGTAGTCTGTGCCTGGAGGGATTTATTCTGTTCTAGTCTTTGCCTGGAGGGATTTATTCTGGTCTAGTCTTTGCCTTGAGGTTTTTATTCTGGTTTTGTCTGTGCCTGGAGGTTTTTAGTCTCGTCTAGTCTGTGCCTGGAGGTTTTTTGTCTCGTAGAGTCTGTGCCTGGAGGTTTTTAGTCTCGTCTAGTCTGTGCCTGGAGGATTTTAGTCTCGTGTAGTCTGTGCCTGGAGGTTTTTAGTCTCGTCTAGTCAAGCCTGCGCCTGGAGGTTATTAGTCTGGTCTAGTTTGTGCCTTGAGGTTTTTAGTCTTGTCTAGTCTGTGCCTGGAGTTATTTAGTCTCATCTATTCTGTGCCTGGAGGTCTTTACTCTGGTCCAGTCTGTGCCAGGGGATATTTAGTCGAGGCTAGTCTGTGCCTGGAGGTTTTTAGACATGTCTAGTCTGTGCCTGGAGGTTTTGAGTCTCGTCTAGTCTGTGCCTGGAGGTTTTTAGTCTCATCTAGTCCATGCCCGGGGGTTTTTAGTCTCATCTTGTCTGTGCCTGGAGGTTTTTAGTCTAGTCTAATGTAGTCTGTGCCTGGAGGGATTTATTCTGTTCTAGTCTTTGCCTGGAGGGATTTATTCTGGTCTAGTCTTTGCCTTGAGGTTTTTATTCTGGTTTTGTCTGTGCCTGGAGGTTTTTAGTCTCGTCTAGTCTGTGCCTGGAGGTTTTTAGTCTCGTCTAGTCTGTGCCTGGAGGTTTTTTGTCTCGTAGAGTCTGTGCCTGGAGGTTTTTAGTCTCGTCTAGTCTGTGCCTGGAGGATTTTAGTCTCCTCTAGTCTGTGCCTGGAGGTTTTTAGTCTCGTCTAGTCAAGCCTGCGCCTGGAGGTTTTTAGTCTGGTCTAGTTTGTGCCTTGAGGTTTTTAGTCTTGTCTAGTCTGTGCCTGGAGTTATTTAGTCTCATCTATTCTGTGCCTGGAGGTCTTTACTCTGGTCCAGTCTGTGCCAGGGGATATTTAGTCGAGGCTAGTCTGTGCCTGGAGGTTTTTAGACATGTCTAGTCTGTGCCTGGAGGTTTTGAGTCTCGTCTAGTCTGTGCCTGGAGGTTTTTAGTCTCATCTAGTCCGTGCCCGGGGGTTTTTAGTCTCATCTTGTCTGTGCCTGGAGGTTTTTAGTCTAGTCTAGTTTGTGCCTGGAGGGTTTTTATTCTTGTCTAGTCTTTGCCTGGAGGTTTTTATTCTGGTCTAGTCTGTGCCTGGAGGTTTTTATTCTGGTCCAGAAGGTGCCAGGAGATATTTTGTCTTGGCTAGTCTGTGCCTGTAGGTGTTTAGTCTTGTCTAGTCTGTGCCTGGAGGTTTTTAGTCTCGTCTAGTCTGTGCCTGGAGGTTTTTAGTCTCGTCTAGTCTGTGCCTGGAGGTTTTTAGTCTCGTCTAGTCTGTGCCTGGAGGTTTTTATTCTCGTATAGTCTGTGCCTGGAGGTTTTTAGTCTGGTCTAGATTGTGCCTTGAGGTTTTTAGTCTGGTCTAGTCTGTGCCTGGAGGTATTTAGTCTCTTCTAGTCTGTGCGTGGATGTTTTTATTCTTTTGTAGTCTGTGCCTTGGGGTTCTTAGTCTCATCTAGTCTGTGCATGGAGGTTTTTAGTCTCATCTAGTCTGTGCCTGGAGGTTTTTAGTCTCATCTAGTCCGTGCCCGGGGGTTTTTAGTCTCATCTTGTCTGAGCCTGGAGGTTTTTAGTCTAGTCTAGTTTGTGCCTGGAGGGTTTTTATTCTTGTCTAGTCTTTGCCTGGAGGTTTTTATTCTGGTCTAGTCTGTGCCTGGAGGTTTTTATTCTGGTCCAGAAGGTGCCAGGAGATATTTTGTCTTGGCTAGTCTGTGCCTGTAGGTGTTTAGTCTCGTCTAGTCTGTGCCTGTAGGTGTTTAGTCTCGTCTAGTCTGTGCCTGGAGGTTTTTAGTCTCGTCTAGTCTGTGCCTGGAGGTTTTTAGTCTCGTCTAGTCTGTGCCTGGAGGTTTTTAGTCTCGTCTAGTCTGTGCCTGGAGGTTTTTAGTCTCCTCTGGTCTAGATTATGCCTTGAGGTTTTTAGTCTGGTCTAGTCTGTGCCTGGAGGTATTTAGTCTCTTCTAGTCTGTGCGTGGATGTTTTTATTCTTTTGTAGTCTGTGCCTTGGGGTTCTTAGTCTCATCTAGTCTGTGCATGGAGGTTTTTAGTCTCATCTAGTCTGTGCCTGGAGGTTTTTAGTCTCCTCTGGTCTGTGCCTGGAGGTTTTTAGTCTAGTCTAGTTAAGTCTGTGCCTGGAGGGTTTTATTCTGGTCTAGTCTGTGCCTGGAGGTCTTTATTCTGGTCCAGAAGGTTCCAGGAGATATTTTGTCTTGGCTAGTCTGTGCCTGTCGGTTTTTAGACACGTCTAGTCTGTGCCATGAGGTTTTTAGTCTCGTCTAGTCTGTGCCTGGAGGTTTTTATTCTTATCTAGTCTGTGCCTGGGGGTTCTTAGTCTCATCTAGTCTGTACCTGGAGGTTTTTAGTCTCATCTAGTCTGTGCCTGGAGGTTTTTAGTCTAGTCAAGTCAAGTCTGTGCCTGGAGGTTTTTATTCTGGTCTAGTTTGTGCCTGGAGGGTTTTTATTCTTGTCTAGTCTGTGCCTTGAGGTTTTTATTCTGGTCTAGTCTGTGCCTGGAGGTCTTTATTCTGGTCCAGAAGGTTCCAGGAGATATTTTGTCTTGCCTAGTCTGTGCCTGTCTGTTTTTAGACACGTCTAGTCTGTGCCTGGAGGTTTTTAGTCTCATCTAGTCAAGCCTGTGCCTGGAGGTTTTTAGTCTGGTCTAGTTTGTGCCTTGAGGATTTTAGTCCGGTCTAGTCTGTGCCTGGAGGTATTTAGTCTTGTCTAGTCTGTGCCTGGAGGTCTTTACTCTGGTCCAGTCTGTGCCAGGGGATATTTAGTCGAGGCTAGTCTGTGCCTGTGGGTTTTTAGACATGTCTAGTCTGTGCCTGGAGGTTTTGAGTCTTGTCTAGTCTGTGCCTGGAGGTTTTTAGTCTCATCTAGTCTGTGCCTGGAGGTTTTTAGTCTAGTCAAGTCTAGTCTGTGCCTGGAGGTCTTTATTCTGGTCCCGTCTGTGCCAGGAGATATTTTGTCTTGGCTAGTCTGTGCCTGTGGGTTTTTATTCTTGTCTAGTCTTTGCCTGGAGGTTTTTATTCTGGTCTAGTCTGTGCCTGGAGGTCTTTATTCTGGTCCAGAAGGTTCCAGGAGATATTTTGTCTTGGCTAGTCTGTGCCTGTCGGTTTTTAGACACGTCTAGTCTGTGCCTGGAGGTTTTGAGTCTTGTCTAGTCTGTGCCTGGAGGTTTTTAGTCTCGTCTAGTCTGTGCCTGGGGGTTCTTAGTCTCATCTAGTGTGTGCCTGGAGGTTTTTAGTCTAGTCAAGTGTAGTGTGTGCCTGGAGGTTTTTATTCTTGTCTAGTCTTTGCCTGGAGGTTTTTATTCTGGTCTAGTCTGTGCCTGGAGGTCTGTATTCTGGTCCAGTCTGTGCGATTAGATATTTTGTCTTGGCTAGTCTGTGCCTGTAGGGTTCTACACACGTCTAGTCTGTGCCTGGACGTATTTAGTCTCATCTAGTCTGTACCTGGAGGTTTTTAGTCTCATCTAGTCTGTGCCTGGAGGTTTTTAGACACGTCTAGTCTGTGCCTGGACGTATTTAGTCTCGTCTAGTCTGTGCCTGGAGGATTTTAGTCTTATCTGGTCTGTGCCTGGAGGTTTTTAGTCTCATCTAGTCTGTGCCTGGAGGTTTTTAGTCTAGTCAAGTCAGGTCTGTGCCTGTAGGGTTTTATTCTGGTCTAGTCTGTGCCTGTAGGTCTTTAGACATGTCTAGTCTGTGCCTGGAGGTTTTGAGTCTTGTCTAGTCTGTGGCTGGAGGTTTGTAGTCTTATCTAGTCTGTGCCTCGACGTTTTTAGTCTAGTCTACTCAAGTCTGTGCCTGGAGGTGTTTATTCTGGTCTAGTTTGTGCCTGGAGGGTTTTTATTCTGGTCTAGTCTGTGCTTGGAGGTATTTAGTATCATCTAGTCTGTGCCTGGAGGTTTTTATTCTGGTCCAGTCTGTGCCAGGAAATATTTTGTCTAGGCTAGTCTGTGCCTGGAGGTTTTTAGTCTCGTCTAGTCTGTGCCTGGAGGTTTTTAGTCTCGTCTAGTCTGTGCCTGGAGGTTTTTAGTCTCCTCTAGTCTGTGCCTGGAGGTTTTTAGTCTCGTCTAGTCTGTGCCTGGAGGTTTTTAGTCTCCTCTGGTCTGTGCCTGGGGGTTTTTAGTCTAGTCAAGTCAAGTCTGTGCCTGGAGGTTTTTAGTCTCGTCTAGTCTGTGCCTGGAGGTTTTTAGTCTAGTCAAGTCAAGTCTGTGCCTGTAGGGTTTTATTCTGGTCTAGTCTGTGCCTGGAGGTCTTTAGACATGTCTAGTCTGTGCCTGGGGGTTTTTATTCTTATCTAGTCTGTGCCTGGGGGTTTTTAGTCTCATCTTGTCTGTGGCTGGAGGTTTTTAATCTAGTCTAGTGTAGTCTGTGCCTGGAGGTTTTTATTCTGGTCTAGTCTGTGCCTGGAGGTTTTTATTGTGGTCCAGTCTGTGCCAGGAGATATTTTGTCTAGGCTAGTCTGTGCCTGGAGGTTTTTAGACACGTCTAGTCTGTGCCTGGACGTATTTAGTCTCGTCTAGTCTGTGCCTGGAGGATTTTAGTCTTATCTAGTCTGTGCCTGGAGGTTTTTAGTCTCATCTAGTCTGTGCCTGGAGGTTTTTAGTCTAGTCAATTCAAGTCGGTGCCTGTAGGGTTTTATTCTGATCTAGTCTGTGCCTGTAGGTCTTTAGACATGTCTAGTCTGTGCCTGGAGGTTTTGAGTCTTGTCTAGTCTGTGGCTGGAGGTTTGTAGTCTTATCTAGTCTGTGCCTCGACGTTTTTAGTCTAGTCTAGTCAAGTCTGTGCCTGGAGGTTTTTATTCTGGTCTAGTTTGTGCCTGGAGGGTTTTTATTCTGGTCTAGTCTGTGCTTGGAAGTATTTAGTCTCATCTAGTCTGTGCCCGGAGGTTTTTATTCTGGTCCAGTCTGTGCCAGGAAATATTTTGTCTAGGCTAGTCTGTGCCTGGAGGTTTTTAGTCTCGTCTAGTCTGTGCCTGGAGGTTTTTAGTCTCATCTAGTCTGTGCCTGGAGGTTTTTAGTCTCGTCTAGTCTGTGCCTGGAGGTTTTTAGTCTCGTCTAGTCTGTGCCTGGAGGTTTTTAGTCTCGTCTAGTCTGTGCCTGGAGGTTTTTAGTCTCCTCTGGTCTGTGCCTGGATATTTTTAGTCTAGTCAAGTCAAGTCTGTGCCTGGAGGGTTTTATTCTGGTCAAGTCTGTGCCTGGAGGGTTTTATTCTGGTCTAGTCTGTGCCTAGAGGTTTTTATTCTGGTCTAGTCTGTGCCTGGAGTTTTTTATTCTGGTCTAGACTGTGCCTGGAGGATTTTATTCTCATCTAGTCTGTGCCTGGGGGTTTTTAGTCATATCTAGTCTGTGCCTGGAGGTTTTTAGTCTAGTCAAGTCAAGTCTGTGCCTGGAGGGTTTTATTCTGGTCTAGTCTGTGCCTGGAGGTCTTTATTCTTATCTAGTCTGTGCCTGGGAGTTTTTAGTCACATCTTGTCTGTGGCTGGAGGTTTTTAGTCTAGTCTAATGTAGTCTGTGCCTGGAGGGATTTATTCTGTTCTAGTCTTTGCCTGGAGGGATTTATTCTGGTCTAGTCTTTGCCTTGAGGTTTTTATTCTGGTTTTGTCTGTGCCTGGAGGTTTTTAGTCTCGTCTAGTCTGTGCCTGGAGGTTTTTTGTCTCGTAGAGTCTGTGCCTGGAGGTTTTTAGTCTCGTCTAGTCTGTGCCTGGAGGATTTTAGTCTCGTCTAGTCTGTGCCTGGAGGTTTTTAGTCTCGTCTAGTCAAGCCTGCGCCTGGAGGTTTTTAGTCTGGTCTAGTTTGTGCCTTGAGGTTTTTAGTCTTGTCTAGTCTGTGCCTGGAGTTATTTAGTCTCATCTATTCTGTGCCTGGAGGTCTTTACTCTGGTCCAGTCTGTGCCAGGGGATATTTAGTCGAGGCTAGTCTGTGCCTGGAGGTTTTTAGACATGTCTAGTCTGTGCCTGGAGGTTTTGAGTCTCGTCTAGTCTGTGCCTGGAGGTTTTTAGTCTCATCTAGTCCATGCCCGGGGGTTTTTAGTCTCATCTTGTCTGTGCCTGGAGGTTTTTAGTCTAGTCTAATGTAGTCTGTGCCTGGAGGGATTTATTCTGTTCTAGTCTTTGCCTGGAGGGATTTATTCTGGTCTAGTCTTTGCCTTGAGGTTTTTATTCTGGTTTTGTCTGTGCCTGGAGGTTTTTAGTCTCGTCTAGTCTGTGCCTGGAGGTTTTTAGTCTCGTCTAGTCTGTGCCTGGAGGTTTTTTGTCTCGTAGAGTCTGTGCCTGGAGGTTTTTAGTCTCGTCTAGTCTGTGCCTGGAGGATTTTAGTCTCGTCTAGTCTGTGCCTGGAGGTTTTTAGTCTCGTCTAGTCAAGCCTGCGCCTGGAGGTTTTTAGTCTGGTCTAGTTTGTGCCTTGAGGTTTTTAGTCTTGTCTAGTCTGTGCCTGGAGTTATTTAGTCTCATCTATTCTGTGCCTGGAGGTCTTTACTCTGGTCCAGTCTGTGCCAGGGGATATTTAGTCGAGGCTAGTCTGTGCCTGGAGGTTTTTAGACATGTCTAGTCTGTGCCTGGAGGTTTTGAGTCTCGTCTAGTCTGTGCCTGGAGGTTTTTAGTCTCATCTAGTCCATGCCCGGGGGTTTTTAGTCTCATCTTGTCTGTGCCTGGAGGTTTTTAGTCTAGTCTAATGTAGTCTGTGCCTGGAGGGATTTATTCTGTTCTAGTCTTTGCCTGGAGGGATTTATTCTGGTCTAGTCTTTGCCTTGAGGTTTTTATTCTGGTTTTGTCTGTGCCTGGAGGTTTTTAGTCTCGTCTAGTCTGTGCCTGGAGGTTTTTAGTCTCGTCTAGTCTGTGCCTGGAGGTTTTTTGTCTCGTAGAGTCTGTGCCTGGAGGTTTTTAGTCTCGTCTAGTCTGTGCCTGGAGGATTTTAGTCTCGTCTAGTCTGTGCCTGGAGGTTTTTAGTCTCGTCTAGTCAAGCCTGCGCCTGGAGGTTTTTAGTCTGGTCTAGTTTGTGCCTTGAGGTTTTGAGTCTTGTCTAGTCTGTGCCTGGAGTTATTTAGTCTCATCTATTCTGTGCCTGGAGGTCTTTACTCTGGTCCAGTCTGTGCCAGGGGATATTTAGTCGAGGCTAGTCTGTGCCTGGAGGTTTTTAGACATGTCTAGTCTGTGCCTGGAGGTTTTGAGTCTCGTCTAGTCTGTGCCTGGAGGTTTTTAGTCTCATCTAGTCCGTGCCCGGGGGTTTTTAGTCTCATCTTGTCTGTGCCTGGAGGTTTTTAGTCTAGTCTAGTTTGTGCCTGGAGGGTTTTTATTCTTGTCTAGTCTTTGCCTGGAGGTTTTTATTCTGGTCTAGTCTGTGCCTGGAGGTTTTTATTCTGGTCCAGAAGGTGCCAGGAGATATTTTGTCTTGGCTAGTCTGTGCCTGTAGGTGTTTAGTCTTGTCTAGTCTGTGCCTGGAGGTTTTTAGTCTCGTCTAGTCTGTGCCTGGAGGTTTTTAGTCTCGTCTAGTCTGTGCCTGGAGGTTTTTAGTCTCGTCTAGTCTGTGCCTGGAGGTTTTTAGTCTCGTCTAGTCTGTGCCTGGAGGTTTTTATTCTCGTATAGTCTGTGCCTGGAGGTTTTTAGTCTGGTCTAGATTGTGCCTTGAGGTTTTTAGTCTGGTCTAGTCTGTGCCTGGAGGTATTTAGTCTCTTCTAGTCTGTGCGTGGATGTTTTTATTCTTTTGTAGTCTGTGCCTTGGGGTTCTTAGTCTCATCTAGTCTGTGCATGGAGGTTTTTAGTCTCATCTAGTCTGTGCCTGGAGGTTTTTAGTCTCATCTAGTCCGTGCCCGGGGGTTTTTAGTCTCATCTTGTCTGAGCCTGGAGGTTTTTAGTCTAGTCTAGTTTGTGCCTGGAGGGTTTTTATTCTTGTCTAGTCTTTGCCTGGAGGTTTTTATTCTGGTCTAGTCTGTGCCTGGAGGTTTTTATTCTGGTCCAGAAGGTGCCAGGAGATATTTTGTCTTGGCTAGTCTGTGCCTGTAGGTGTTTAGTCTCGTCTAGTCTGTGCCTGGAGGTTTTTAGTCTCGTCTAGTCTGTGCCTGGAGGTTTTTAGTCTCGTCTAGTCTGTGCCTGGAGGTTTTTAGTCTCGTCTAGTCTGTGCCTGGAGGTTTTTAGTCTCGTCTAGTCTGTGCCTGGAGGTTTTTAGTCTCGTCTAGTCTGTGCCTGGAGGTTTTTAGTCTGGTCTAGATTATGCCTTGAGGTTTTTAGTCTGGTCTAGTCTGTGCCTGGAGGTATTTAGTCTCTTCTAGTCTGTGCGTGGATGTTTTTATTCTTTTGTAGTCTGTGCCTTGGGGTTCTTAGTCTCATCTAGTCTGTGCATGGAGGTTTTTAGTCTCATCTAGTCTGTGCCTGGAGGTTTTTAGTCTCCTCTGGTCTGTGCCTGGAGGTTTTTAGTCTAGTCTAGTTAAGTCTGTGCCTGGAGGGTTTTATTCTGGTCTAGTCTGTGCCTGGAGGTCTTTATTCTGGTCCAGAAGGTTCCAGGAGATATTTTGTCTTGGCTAGTCTGTGCCTGTCGGTTTTTAGACACGTCTAGTCTGTGCCATGAGGTTTTTAGTCTCGTCTAGTCTGTGCCTGGAGGTTTTTATTCTTATCTAGTCTGTGCCTGGGGGTTCTTAGTCTCATCTAGTCTGTACCTGGAGGTTTTTAGTCTCATCTAGTCTGTGCCTGGAGGTTTTTAGTCTAGTCAAGTCAAGTCTGTGCCTGGAGGTTTTTATTCTGGTCTAGTTTGTGCCTGGAGGGTTTTTATTCTTGTCTAGTCTGTGCCTTGAGGTTTTTATTCTGGTCTAGTCTGTGCCTGGAGGTCTTTATTCTGGTCCAGAAGGTTCCAGGAGATATTTTGTCTTGCCTAGTCTGTGCCTGTCGGTTTTTAGACACGTCTAGTCTGTGCCTGGAGGTTTTTAGTCTCATCTAGTCAAGCCTGTGCCTGGAGGTTTTTAGTCTGGTCTAGTTTGTGCCTTGAGGATTTTAGTCCGGTCTAGTCTGTGCCTGGAGGTATTTAGTCTTGTCTAGTCTGTGCCTGGAGGTCTTTACTCTGGTCCAGTCTGTGCCAGGGGATATTTAGTCGAGGCTAGTCTGTGCCTGTGGGTTTTTAGACATGTCTAGTCTGTGCCTGGAGGTTTTGAGTCTTGTCTAGTCTGTGCCTGGAGGTTTTTAGTCTCATCTAGTCTGTGCCTGGAGGTTTTTAGTCTAGTCAAGTCTAGTCTGTGCCTGGAGGTCTTTATTCTGGTCCCGTCTGTGCCAGGAGATATTTTGTCTTGGCTAGTCTGTGCCTGTGGGTTTTTATTCTTGTCTAGTCTTTGCCTGGAGGTTTTTATTCTGGTCTAGTCTGTGCCTGGAGGTCTTTATTCTGGTCCAGAAGGTTCCAGGAGATATTTTGTCTTGGCTAGTCTGTGCCTGTCGGTTTTTAGACACGTCTAGTCTGTGCCTGGAGGTTTTGAGTCTTGTCTAGTCTGTGCCTGGAGGTTTTTAGTCTCGTCTAGTCTGTGCCTGGGGGTTCTTAGTCTCATCTAGTGTGTGCCTGGAGGTTTTTAGTCTAGTCAAGTGTAGTGTGTGCCTGGAGGTTTTTATTCTTGTCTAGTCTTTGCCTGGAGGTTTTTATTCTGGTCTAGTCTGTGCCTGGAGGTCTGTATTCTGGTCCAGTCTGTGCGATTAGATATTTTGTCTTGGCTAGTCTGTGCCTGTAGGGTTCTACACACGTCTAGTCTGTGCCTGGACGTATTTAGTCTCATCTAGTCTGTACCTGGAGGTTTTTAGTCTCATCTAGTCTGTGCCTGGAGGTTTTTAGACACGTCTAGTCTGTGCCTGGACGTATTTAGTCTCGTCTAGTCTGTGCCTGGAGGATTTTAGTCTTATCTGGTCTGTGCCTGGAGGTTTTTAGTCTCATCTAGTCTGTGCCTGGAGGTTTTTAGTCTAGTCAAGTCAGGTCTGTGCCTGTATGGTTTTATTCTGGTCTAGTCTGTGCCTGTAGGTCTTTAGACATGTCTAGTCTGTGCCTGGAGGTTTTGAGTCTTGTCTAGTCTGTGGCTGGAGGTTTGTAGTCTTATCTAGTCTGTGCCTCGACGTTTTTAGTCTAGTCTAGTCAAGTCTGTGCCTGGAGGTTTTTATTCTGGTCTAGTTTGTGCCTGGAGGGTTTTTATTCTGGTCTAGTCTGTGCTTGGAGGTATTTAGTATCATCTAGTCTGTGCCTGGAGGTTTTTATTCTGGTCCAGTCTGTGCCAGGAAATATTTTGTCTAGGCTAGTCTGTGCCTGGAGGTTTTTAGTCTCGTCTAGTCTGTGCCTGGAGGTTTTTAGTCTCGTCTGGTCTGTGCCTGGATATTTTTAGTCTAGTCAAGTCAAGTCTGTGCCTGGAGGGTTTTAGTCTCGTCTAGTCTGTGCCTGGAGGTTTTTAGTCTCCTCTAGTCTGTGCCTGGAGGTTTTTAGTCTCCTCTAGTCTGTGCCTGGAGGTTTTTAGTCTCCTCTGGTCTGTGCCTGGGGGTTTTTAGTCTAGTCAAGTCAAGTCTGTGCCTGGAGGTTTTTAGTCTCCTCTGGTCTGTGCCTGGAGGTTTTTAGTCTAGTCAAGTCAAGTCTGTGCCTGTAGGGTTTTATTCTGGTCTAGTCTGTGCCTGGAGGTCTTTAGACATGTCTAGTCTGTGCCTGGGGGTTTTTATTCTTATCTAGTCTGTGCCTGGGGGTTTTTAGTCTCATCTTGTCTGTGGCTGGAGGTTTTTAATCTAGTCTAGTGTAGTCTGTGCCTGGAGGTTTTTATTCTGGTCTAGTCTGTGCCTGGAGGTTTTTATTGTGGTCCAGTCTGTGCCAGGAGATATTTTGTCTAGGCTAGTCTGTGCCTGGAGGTTTTTAGACACGTCTAGTCTGTGCCTGGACGTATTTAGTCTCGTCTAGTCTGTGCCTGGAGGATTTTAGTCTCATCTAGTCTGTGCCTGGAGGTTTTTAGTCTCATCTAGTCTGTGCCTGGAGGTTTTTAGTCTAGTCAATTCAAGTCGGTGCCTGTAGGGTTTTATTCTGATCTAGTCTGTGCCTGTAGGTCTTTAGACATGTCTAGTCTGTGCCTGGAGGTTTTGAGTCTTGTCTAGTCTGTGGCTGGAGGTTTGTAGTCTTATCTAGTCTGTGCCTCGACGTTTTTAGTCTAGTCTAGTCAAGTCTGTGCCTGGAGGTTTTTATTCTGGTCTAGTTTGTGCCTGGAGGGTTTTTATTCTGGTCTAGTCTGTGCTTGGAAGTATTTAGTCTCATCTAGTCTGTGCCCGGAGGTTTTTATTCTGGTCCAGTCTGTGCCAGGAAATATTTTGTCTAGGCTAGTCTGTGCCTGGAGGTTTTTAGTCTCGTCTAGTCTGTGCCTGGAGGTTTTTAGTCTCATCTAGTCTGTGCCTGGAGGTTTTTAGTCTCGTCTAGTCTGTGCCTGGAGGTTTTTAGTCTCGTCTAGTCTGTGCCTGGAGGTTTTTAGTCTCGTCTAGTCTGTGCCTGGAGGTTTTTAGTCTCCTCTGGTCTGTGCCTGGATATTTTTAGTCTCGTCAAGTCAAGTCTGTGCCTGGAGGGTTTTATTCTGGTCAAGTCTGTGCCTGGAGGGTTTTATTCTGGTCTAGTCTGTGCCTAGAGGTTTTTATTCTGGTCTAGTCTGTGCCTGGAGTTTTTTATTCTGGTCTAGACTGTGCCTGGAGGATTTTATTCTCATCTAGTCTGTGCCTGGGGGTTTTTAGTCATATCTAGTCTGTGCCTGGAGGTTTTTAGTCTAGTCAAGTCAAGTCTGTGCCTGGAGGGTTTTATTCTGGTCTAGTCTGTGCCTGGAGGTCTTTATTCTTATCTAGTCTGTGCCTGGGAGTTTTTAGTCACATCTTGTCTGTGGCTGGAGGTTTTTAGTCTAGTCTAATGTAGTCTGTGCCTGGAGGGATTTATTCTGTTCTAGTCTTTGCCTGGAGGGATTTATTCTGGTCTAGTCTTTGCCTTGAGGTTTTTATTCTGGTTTTGTCTGTGCCTGGAGGTTTTTAGTCTCGTCTAGTCTGTGCCTGGAGGTTTTTTGTCTCGTAGAGTCTGTGCCTGGAGGTTTTTAGTCTCGTCTAGTCAAGCCTGCGCCTGGAGGTTTTTAGTCTGGTCTAGTTTGTGCCTTGAGGTTTTTAGTCTTGTCTATTCTGTGCCTGGAGTTATTTAGTCTCATCTATTCTGTGCCTGGAGGTCTTTACTCTGGTCCAGTCTGTGCCAGGGGATATTTAGTCGAGGCTAGTCTGTGCCTGGAGGTTTTTAGACATGTCTAGTCTGTGCCTGGAGGTTTTGAGTCTCGTCTAGTCTGTGCCTGGAGGTTTTTAGTCTCATCTAGTCCGTGCCCGGGGGTTTTTAGTCTCATCTTGTCTGTGCCTGGAGGTTTTTAGTCTAGTCTAGTTTGTGCCTGGAGGGTTTTTATTCTTGTCTAGTCTTTGCCTGGAGGTTTTTATTCTGGTCTAGTCTGTGCCTGGAGGTTTTTATTCTGGTCCAGAAGGTGCCAGGAGATATTTTGTCTTGGCTAGTCTGTGCCTGTAGGTGTTTAGTCTTGTCTAGTCTGTGCCTGGAGGTTTTTAGTCTCGTCTAGTCTGTGCCTGGAGGTTTTTAGTCTCGTCTAGTCTGTGCCTGGAGGTTTTTAGTCTCGTCTAGTCTGTGCCTGGAGGTTTTTATTCTCGTATAGTCTGTGCCTGGAGGTTTTTAGTCTGGTCTAGATTGTGCCTTGAGGTTTTTAGTCTGGTCTAGTCTGTGCCTGGAGGTATTTAGTCTCTTCTAGTCTGTGCGTGGATGTTTTTATTCTTTTGTAGTCTGTGCCTTGGGGTTCTTAGTCTCATCTAGTCTGTGCATGGAGGTTTTTAGTCTCATCTAGTCTGTGCCTGGAGGTTTTTAGTCTCATCTAGTCCGTGCCCGGGGGTTTTTAGTCTCATCTTGTCTGAGCCTGGAGGTTTTTAGTCTAGTCTAGTTTGTGCCTGGAGGGTTTTTATTCTTGTCTAGTCTTTGCCTGGAGGTTTTTATTCTGGTCTAGTCTGTGCCTGGAGGTTTTTATTCTGGTCCAGAAGGTGCCAGGAGATATTTTGTCTTGGCTAGTCTGTGCCTGTAGGTGTTTAGTCTCGTCTAGTCTGTGCCTGGAGGTTTTTAGTCTCGTCTAGTCTGTGCCTGGAGGTTTTTAGTCTCGTCTAGTCTGTGCCTGGAGGTTTTTAGTCTCATCTAGTCTGTGCCTGGAGGTTTTTAGTCTCGTCTAGTCTGTGCCTGGAGGTTTTTAGTCTGGTCTAGATTATGCCTTGAGGTTTTTAGTCTGGTCTAGTCTGTGCCTGGAGGTATTTAGTCTCTTCTAGTCTGTGCCTGGAGGTTTTTATTCTTTTGTAGTCTGTGCCTTGGGGTTCTTAGTCTCATCTAGTCTGTGCATGGAGGTTTTTAGTCTCATCTAGTCTGTGCCTGGAGGTTTTTAGTCTCCTCTGGTCTGTGCCTGGAGGTTTTTAGTCTAGTCTAGTTAAGTCTGTGCCTGGAGGGTTTTATTCTGGTCTAGTCTGTGCCTGGAGGTCTTTATTCTGGTCCAGAAGGTTCCAGGAGATATTTTGTCTTGGCTAGTCTGTGCCTGTCGGTTTTTAGACACGTCTAGTCTGTGCCATGAGGTTTTTAGTCTCGTCTAGTCTGTGCCTGGAGGTTTTTATTCTTATCTAGTCTGTGCCTGGGGGTTCTTAGTCTCATCTAGTCTGTACCTGGAGGTTTTTAGTCTCATCTAGTCTGTGCCTGGAGGTTTTTAGTCTAGTCAAGTCAAGTCTGTGCCTGGAGGTTTTTATTCTGGTCTAGTTTGTGCCTGGAGGGTTTTTATTCTTGTCTAGTCTGTGCCTTGAGGTTTTTATTCTGGTCTAGTCTGTGCCTGGAGGTCTTTATTCTGGTCCAGAAGGTTCCAGGAGATATTTTGTCTTGCCTAGTCTGTGCCTGTCGGTTTTTAGACACGTCTAGTCTGTGCCGGGAGGTTTTTAGTCTCATCTAGTCAAGCCTGTGCCTGGAGGTTTTTAGTCTGGTCTAGTTTGTGCCTTGAGGATTTTAGTCCGGTCTAGTCTGTGCCTGGAGGTATTTAGTCTTGTCTAGTCTGTGCCTGGAGGTCTTTACTCTGGTCCAGTCTGTGCCAGGGGATATTTAGTCGAGGCTAGTCTGTGCCTGTGGGTTTTTAGACATGTCTAGTCTGTGCCTGGAGGTTTTGAGTCTTGTCTAGTCTGTGCCTGGAGGTTTTTAGTCTCATCTAGTCTGTGCCTGGAGGTTTTTAGTCTAGTCAAGTCTAGTCTGTGCCTGGAGGTCTTTATTCTGGTCCCGTCTGTGCCAGGAGATATTTTGTCTTGGCTAGTCTGTGCCTGTGGGTTTTTATTCTTGTCTAGTCTTTGCCTGGAGGTTTTTATTCTGGTCTAGTCTGTGCCTGGAGGTCTTTATTCTGGTCCAGAAGGTTCCAGGAGATATTTTGTCTTGGCTAGTCTGTGCCTGTCGGTTTTTAGACACGTCTAGTCTGTGCCTGGAGGTTTTGAGTCTTGTCTAGTCTGTGCCTGGAGGTTTTTAGTCTCGTCTAGTCTGTGCCTGGGGGTTCTTAGTCTCATCTAGTGTGTGCCTGGAGGTTTTTAGTCTAGTCAAGTGTAGTGTGTGCCTGGAGGTTTTTATTCTTGTCTAGTCTTTGCCTGGAGGTTTTTATTCTGGTCTAGTCTGTGCCTGGAGGTCTGTATTCTGGTCCAGTCTGTGCGATTAGATATTTTGTCTTGGCTAGTCTGTGCCTGTAGGGTTCTACACACATCTAGTCTGTGCCTGGACGTATTTAGTCTCATCTAGTCTGTACCTGGAGGTTTTTAGTCTCATCTAGTCTGTGCCTGGAGGTTTTTAGACACGTCTAGTCTGTGCCTGGACGTATTTAGTCTCGTCTAGTCTGTGCCTGGAGGATTTTATTCTTATCTGGTCTGTGCCTGGAGGTTTTTAGTCTCATCTAGTCTGTGCCTGGAGGTTTTTAGTCTAGTCAAGTCAGGTCTGTGCCTGTAGGGTTTTATTCTGGTCTAGTCTGTGCCTGTAGGTCTTTAGACATGTCTAGTCTGTGCCTGGAGGTTTTGAGTCTTGTCTAGTCTGTGGCTGGAGGTTTGTAGTCTTATCTAGTCTGTGCCTCGACGTTTTTAGTCTAGTCTAGTCAAGTCTGTGCCTGGAGGTTTTTATTCTGGTCTAGTTTGTGCCTGGAGGGTTTTTATTCTGGTCTAGTCTGTGCTTGGAGGTATTTAGTATCATCTAGTCTGTGCCTGGAGGTTTTTATTCTGGTCCAGTCTGTGCCAGGAAATATTTTGTCTAGGCTAGTCTGTGCCTGGAGGTTTTTAGATTCGTCTAGTCTGTGCCTGGAGGTTTTTAGTCTCATCTAGTCTGTGCCTGGAGGTTTTTAGTCTCGTCTAGTCTGTGCCTGGAGGTTTTTAGTCTCGTCTAGTCTGTGCCTGGAGGTTTTTAGTCTCGTCTAGTCTGTGCCTGGAGGTTTTTAGTCTCCTCTAGTCTGTGCCTGGAGGTTTTTAGTCTCCTCTAGTCTGTGCCTGGAGGTTTTTAGTCTCGTCTAGTCTGTGCCTGGAGGTTTTTAGTCTCGTCTAGTCTGTGCCTGGAGGTTTTTAGTCTGGTCTAGATTATGCCTTGAGGTTTTTAGTCTGGTCTAGTCTGTGCCTGGAGGTATTTAGTCTCTTCTAGTCTGTGCGTGGATGTTTTTATTCTTTTGTAGTCTGTGCCTTGGGGTTCTTAGTCTCATCTAGTCTGTGCATGGAGGTTTTTAGTCTCATCTAGTCTGTGCCTGGAGGTTTTTAGTCTCCTCTGGTCTGTGCCTGGAGGTTTTTAGTCTAGTCTAGTTAAGTCTGTGCCTGGAGGGTTTTATTCTGGTCTAGTCTGTGCCTGGAGGTCTTTATTCTGGTCCAGAAGGTTCCAGGAGATATTTTGTCTTGGCTAGTCTGTGCCTGTCGGTTTTTAGACACGTCTAGTCTGTGCCATGAGGTTTTTAGTCTCGTCTAGTCTGTGCCTGGAGGTTTTTATTCTTATCTAGTCTGTGCCTGGGGGTTCTTAGTCTCATCTAGTCTGTACCTGGAGGTTTTTAGTCTCATCTAGTCTGTGCCTGGAGGTTTTTAGTCTAGTCAAGTCAAGTCTGTGCCTGGAGGTTTTTATTCTGGTCTAGTTTGTGCCTGGAGGGTTTTTATTCTTGTCTAGTCTGTGCCTTGAGGTTTTTATTCTGGTCTAGTCTGTGCCTGGAGGTCTTTATTCTGGTCCAGAAGGTTCCAGGAGATATTTTGTCTTGCCTAGTCTGTGCCTGTCTGTTTTTAGACACGTCTAGTCTGTGCCTGGAGGTTTTTAGTCTCATCTAGTCAAGCCTGTGCCTGGAGGTTTTTAGTCTGGGCTAGTTTGTGCCTTGAGGATTTTAGTCCGGTCTAGTCTGTGCCTGGAGGTATTTAGTCTTGTCTAGTCTGTGCCTGGAGGTCTTTACTCTGGTCCAGTCTGTGCCAGGGGATATTTAGTCGAGGCTAGTCTGTGCCTGTGGGTTTTTAGACATGTCTAGTCTGTGCCTGGAGGTTTTGAGTCTTGTCTAGTCTGTGCCTGGAGGTTTTTAGTCTCATCTAGTCTGTGCCTGGAGGTTTTTAGTCTAGTCAAGTCTAGTCTGTGCCTGGAGGTCTTTATTCTGGTCCCGTCTGTGCCAGGAGATATTTTGTCTTGGCTAGTCTGTGCCTGTGGGTTTTTATTCTTGTCTAGTCTTTGCCTGGAGGTTTTTATTCTGGTCTAGTCTGTGCCTGGAGGTCTTTATTCTGGTCCAGAAGGTTCCAGGAGATATTTTGTCTTGGCTAGTCTGTGCCTGTCGGTTTTTAGACACGTCTAGTCTGTGCCTGGAGGTTTTGAGTCTTGTCTAGTCTGTGCCTGGAGGTTTTTAGTCTCGTCTAGTCTGTGCCTGGGGGTTCTTAGTCTCATCTAGTGTGTGCCTGGAGGTTTTTAGTCTAGTCAAGTGTAGTGTGTGCCTGGAGGTTTTTATTCTTGTCTAGTCTTTGCCTGGAGGTTTTTATTCTGGTCTAGTCTGTGCCTGGAGGTCTGTATTCTGGTCCAGTCTGTGCGATTAGATATTTTGTCTTGGCTAGTCTGTGCCTGTAGGGTTCTACACACATCTAGTCTGTGCCTGGACGTATTTAGTCTCATCTAGTCTGTACCTGGAGGTTTTTAGTCTCATCTAGTCTGTGCCTGGAGGTTTTTAGACACGTCTAGTCTGTGCCTGGACGTATTTAGTCTCGTCTAGTCTGTGCCTGGAGGATTTTATTCTTATCTGGTCTGTGCCTGGAGGTTTTTAGTCTCATCTAGTCTGTGCCTGGAGGTTTTTAGTCTAGTCAAGTCAGGTCTGTGCCTGTAGGGTTTTATTCTGGTCTAGTCTGTGCCTGTAGGTCTTTAGACATGTCTAGTCTGTGCCTGGAGGTTTTGAGTCTTGTCTAGTCTGTGGCTGGAGGTTTGTAGTCTTATCTAGTCTGTGCCTCGACGTTTTTAGTCTAGTCTAGTCAAGTCTGTGCCTGGAGGTTTTTATTCTGGTCTAGTTTGTGCCTGGAGGGTTTTTATTCTGGTCTAGTCTGTGCTTGGAGGTATTTAGTATCATCTAGTCTGTGCCTGGAGGTTTTTATTCTGGTCCAGTCTGTGCCAGGAAATATTTTGTCTAGGCTAGTCTGTGCCTGGAGGTTTTTAGTCTCGTCTAGTCTGTGCCTGGAGGTTTTTAGTCTCGTCTAGTCTGTGCCTGGAGGTTTTTAGTCTCGTCTAGTCTGTGCCTGGAGGTTTTTAGTCTCGTCTAGTCTGTGCCTGGAGGTTTTTAGTCTCGTCTAGTCTGTGCCTGGAGGTTTTTAGTCTCGTCTAGTCTGTGCCTGGAGGTTTTTAGTCTCCTCTAGTCTGTGCCTGGAGGTTTTTAGTCTCCTCTGGTCTGTGCCTGGGGGTTTTTAGTCTAGTCAAGTCAAGTCTGTGCCTGGAGGTTTTTAGTCTCCTCTGGTCTGTGCCTGGAGGTTTTTAGTCTAGTCAAGTCAAGTCTGTGCCTGTAGGGTTTTATTCTGGTCTAGTCTGTGCCTGGAGGTCTTTAGACATGTCTAGTCTGTGCCTGGGGGTTTTTATTCTTATCTAGTCTGTGCCTGGGGGTTTTTAGTCTCATCTTGTCTGTGGCTGGAGGTTTTTAATCTAGTCTAGTGTAGTCTGTGCCTGGAGGTTTTTATTCTGGTCTAGTCTGTGCCTGGAGGTTTTTATTGTGGTCCAGTCTGTGCCAGGAGATATTTTGTCTAGGCTAGTCTGTGCCTGGAGGTTTTTAGACACGTCTAGTCTGTGCCTGGACGTATTTAGTCTCGTCTAGTCTGTGCCTGGAGGATTTTAGTCTTATCTAGTCTGTGCCTGTCGGTTTTTAGTCTCATCTAGTCTGTGCCTGGAGGTTTTTAGTCTAGTCAATTCAAGTCGGTGCCTGTAGGGTTTTATTCTGATCTAGTCTGTGCCTGTAGGTCTTTAGACATGTCTAGTCTGTGCCTGGAGGTTTTGAGTCTTGTCTAGTCTGTGGCTGGAGGTTTGTAGTCTTATCTAGTCTGTGCCTCGACGTTTTTAGTCTAGTCTAGTCAAGTCTGTGCCTGGAGGTTTTTATTCTGGTCTAGTTTGTGCCTGGAGGGTTTTTATTCTGGTCTAGTCTGTGCTTGGAAGTATTTAGTCTCATCTAGTCTGTGCCCGGAGGTTTTTATTCTGGTCCAGTCTGTGCCAGGAAATATTTTGTCTAGGCTAGTCTGTGCCTGGAGGTTTTTAGTCTCGTCTAGTCTGTGCCTGGAGGTTTTTAGTCTCATCTAGTCTGTGCCTGGAGGTTTTTAGTCTCGTCTAGTCTGTGCCTGGAGGTTTTTAGTCTCGTCTAGTCTGTGCCTGGAGGTTTTTAGTCTCGTCTAGTCTGTGCCTGGAGGTTTTTAGTCTCCTCTGGTCTGTGCCTGGATATTTTTAGTCTAGTCAAGTCAAGTCTGTGCCTGGAGCGTTTTATTCTGGTCAAGTCTGTGCCTGGAGGGTTTTATTCTGGTCTAGTCTGTGCCTAGAGGTTTTTATTCTAATCTAGTCTGTGCCTGGAGGTATTTATTCTGGTCTAGTTTGTGCCTTGAGGTTTTTATTCAGGTCTAGTCTGTGTCTGGAGGTATTTATTCTGATCTAGTCTGTGCCTGGAGGTTTTTAGTCTCGTCTAGTCTGTGCCTGGAGGTTTTTAGTCTCGTTGAGTTTGTCCCTGGTGGTTTTTACTCTCGTCTAGTCTGCGGCTGCAAGTTCCTAGTCTACTCCAATCTTGTCTGTGCCTGGAGAATTTTTGTATAGTCTAGTCTAGACTGTGCCTGGAGGTTTTAAGTCTAGGCTAGCCTACTCCGTGCCTGAAGGTGTTAGTTCTAGTCTAGTCTGTGCCTGGAGTTTTTCACTCTAGTCTTACCTAAGCCTGGAGGTTTTTATTCTCGTCTGCTCTGTGCCTGGAGGTTTTTAGTCTAGTCAAGTCAAGTCTGTGCCTGGAGGTTTTTATTCTGGTCTAGTCTGTTCCTGGAGGTTTTTAGACACGTCTTCTCTGTGCCTGGAGGTTTTTATTCTGGTCTTGTCTGTGCCTGGAGGTATTTATTCTGGTCCAGTCTGTGCCAGGAGATATTTTGTCCATTCTAGTCTGTGCCTGGAGGTTTTTAGTCTCGTCTCGTCTGTGCCTGGATGTTTTTAGTCTCGTTGTGTTTGTCCCTGGTGGTTTTTACTCTCGTCTAGTCTGCGGCTGTAATTTCCTAGTCTACTCTAGTCTAGTCTGTGCCTGGAGGATTTTTGTCTAGTCTAGTCTAGTCTGTGCCTGGAGGTTTTAAGTCTAGGCTAGCCTACTCCGTGCCTGAAGGTGTTCATTCTAGTCTAGTCTGTGCCTGGAGGTTTTCAGTCTAGTCTAACCTAAGCCTGGCGGTTTTCAGTCTAGCCTACTCTGTGCCTGGAGGTTTTCAGTCTAGCCTACTCTGTGCCTGTGGGTTTTCAGTCTAGTCTTGCCTAGTCTATGCCGGGAGGTTTTAAGTCTAGTCTAGTCTAGTCTATTCCGTGCCTGAAGGTGTTCAGTCTAGTCTGGTCTGTGTCTCGATTTTGTAAGTCTAGTTTTGTCTAGCCTTTTCCTGGTGGTTTTAATTCCAGTCTAGTGTGTGCCTGCTTGTTTTAATTCCAGTCTTGTTTGTGCCTGGATGTTTTAAGTAACAGTCTTGTTTGTGCCTGGAGAACCTTAGCCTGTGCCTGGAGAACCTTAGCCTGTGCCTGGAGAACCTTAGCCTGTGCCTGGAGAACCTTAGCCTGTGCCTGGAGAACCTTAGCCTGTGCCTGGAGAACCTTAGCCTGTGCCTGGAGAACCTTAGCCTGTGCCTGGAGAACCTTAGCCTGTGCCTGGAGAACCTTAGCCTGTGCCTGGAGAACCTTAGCCTGTGCCTGGAGAACCTTAGCCTGTGCCTGGAGAACCTTAGCCTGTGCCTGGAGAACCTTAGCCTGTGCCTGGAGAACCTTAGCCTGTGCCTGGAGAATTCAGTGTGTGTTTGGAGTAATTAGTTTGTGCCTGAGGCATGTTAGATGTGACTGGAGAATTGATTCTGTGACTGGAGAATTGATTCTGTGACTGGAGAATTGATTCTGTGACTGGAGAATTGATTCTGTGACTGGAGAATTGATTCTGTGACTGGAGAATTGATTCTGTGACTGGAGAATTGATTCTGTGACTGGAGAATTGATTCTGTGACTTTAGAATTGATTCTGTGACTGGAGAGTTTACTCTTTGACTGGAGAACGTAGTCTGTGTCTGGAGAATTTATTCTCTGATTAGAGCTTTTGGTTGGAGCCTGGAGGGTTTAGCCCGTGCCTGGAGGGTTTAGCCCCTGCCTGGAGGGTTTAGCCTGTGCCTGGAGATTATATGCTGTGACAGGGGAATTTAATCTGTGACAGGAGAGTTTAGTCTCTGATCTGGTGAATTTAGTCTGTTCCTGGAGAACTTTGTTCCTGGAGTATTTATTGTGTCATTAGGGAATTTAATCTGTGATGGTAGAACTCATTCTGTGCGTGGATAATTTAGTCTGTGTCTGGAGAATTTGGTATGTGACGAGAGAATTTAATCTGTGCTTGGAGAATTTACTGTGGGATCCTGCGAATTTTTTTCAGTGTTAGTAGAACTCATTCTGTGACTGGAGAATTTAGTGTGTGATGTTAGAATTTAGTCTGTCTGTGTAATTTATTCTGTGGGTGGAGAATTCGGTATGTGACTGGAGAATTTCGTCTGTGACTTGAAGAATTTAGACTGTGATCCGATTATATATATTGTGATCTGGAAATCTATTCTGTGATGGAAGAACTCACTCTTTGGAGAATTTAGTCTGTGACTGAGGATTTCTTCTGAGTCAGAATTAAGACTAACTGCGCCCCCACGCTTACTACCTCCTTACTTTGATCCCTTGCTGGGATTAGGATTGGGATTGAAATTGGGATTGAGATTAGGATTAGAATTGAGATTGATATTAGTATTAGGATTGAGATTGAGATTGGGATTGGGATTGGGATTGGGGTTAGGGGGTGAGGGTTAGGGTTAGTGTTAGGGTTAGAATTAGGTGTTAGGGTTGAGGTTGTGTTTGGGGATTAGGGTTAGGGGTCAGTTGGCAGTGGTCAAGGATTAGGTTAGGTTTAAGGGTAAGAGGGGATAGCGTTAGGGGTTAGGGTGAGGGTACAGGTTAGGGGTCAGGGGTAGGGGGTTAGGGTTATGGTTAGAGGGTAGCGTTTGGGTAAGGTTTAGTTGGTATTTAGGTTGGGGGTAGTTAGGGTTGGGGGTAGTAAGAGTGGGGGTGCAGTCAGTCTTAATTCTGACACAGAAGAAATCTCTAGTCACAGAATAAATTCTCTAATCACAGAAAAAATTCTCCAGTCTCAAAGTAAATTCTCCTGTCAGATACTAAAATCTCCAGTCACAGACTGAATTCTCCAGTCACAGATTATAATCTCCAGTAACGGAATGATTTCCACCGTCACAGGCTAAATACTCTAATCCCACAATAATTTCTCTACGTGCAGACGAAGGTCCCCAGGCGCAGACGAAGGTCCCCAGGCACATTATTTATTTTGTGATCACAGACTGAATTCCCCAGTCACAGAATATATTGTCCAATCAAAGACTAAATTCTTGGATCACTGACTAGATTCTCCAGGCACAGACTAAACTCTCCAGGCACAGACTAATCTCTCCAGGCACAGACTAATCTCTCCAGGCACAGAATGAGCTCCACCATCACAGGCTAAATAATCTTTTCACACAATAAATTCTCCTGGTACAGACTAAATTTTAAAGGCGCATAATTTATTCTCCAATCACAGACTGAATTCTCCTGACACTGACTAAACTCTGCTGTCAAATTCTAATTTCTGCAGTCACAAACTATATTCTCCAATCACAGACTAAATTCTAGGATTACAGACTAGATTCTCCAGTCACGGACTAAAATCTCCAGTCACGGACTAAAATCTCCAGTCACGGACTAAAATCTCCAGTCACGGACTAAAATCTCCAGTCACGGACTAAAATCTCCAGTCACGGACTAAAATCTCCAGTCACGGACTAAAATCTCCAGTCACGGACTCGATTAACCCCTAGTTAGGGTTCAGGGGGTAGTTATGGTTGGGAGGCAGTTAGGGTTAGGGTTGGGGAGGCAGTAAGGGTGGGGGACCAGTTAGGGTTAGGATTGGGGGCAGTATCTTGGGGGGGGCGGTTAGGGTTAGGCTTAGACAGTGTTAGGGTTAGGGTTGGAGATATTATTGTCGGAGTGGAGAACTTTATGTCTCAGTGTAGAACTAACTGTATGCCTGCATAGCTTATTGTTTCAGCAGAGAACTACTTGCCTGAGTGGGGATTTTAGTTTCTGAGTGGAGATTGTAGTCTATGAGTGGAGAGTCTCAGCAAGCTGAGTCTAAGCCCGAGAGTCCTTGCCCCTGAGTCTCAGCGAGAAAGTATAAATGCCAGTGTCTGTGAAAGAGTCTCAGCCGTAGAGTCTCAACCCCAGAGTCTAAGTTACGTTCTTGATCATGGTGTTTATGATTCGAAGTGTGAGGTGCAGAGTCTGAGCCACAGAGTCTCAGGCACATATCAGTCCCTAAGTCTGAACTGCGGTGCCTTAGCCATAGAATTTCAGCAGCAGTTTCAGCCACATAGTGAGAGTCTGAGAGTCTCAGCCCCATAGTCTCAGGCCCAGATTTTGAGGGCCACAGTCTCAGTCCCGGAGTGTCTGCCACAGAGTCTGAGTCTGAGAGTCTCAGCCCCAGCGTATCTGTCACAGAGTGTGAGCCTGAGAGTCTCAGCCAGAGTATCAGCTCCAAAACCTGAGCTCCAGAGTATCAACCCCACAGTCTTAGATATAGTCTCAGCAACAATCTCAGCCAATGAGACCGAGCTTGAAAGTATCAGCTCAAAAGTTTGAGGCCCAGAGTCTCAGCCACTGCCTCAGGCACGGTCTCTGCCACAGATTTTCGGAATCCCAGAGTCTTAGACGTAGAGTCTCAGCAACAGTCTCTGTCACTTAGAGTCTGAAAGTACCAGCTCCTGCATTTGAGGCCAACAGTCTTAATTCCATAGTCTTAGCCAGAGTCTCGGCAACATTTTTAGGCACAGAGTCTGAGTCTGAGAGTATCAGTTCCAAAGTCTCAGGCCCAGAGTCTCAGGGACTGTCTCAGCCACAAAGTTTCAGACACAGTCTCAGCTGTAGTCAGGCACAGAGTCGGAGTCCCAGATTGTCAGCCCTAGTCTGAGCCCTAGAGTCTCAGTCCCTGAGTCTCAGCCTCAAAGTCTGAATCTCTGAGTCTCACCCATCTGAGCCAGAGAAAGACAAGCAGAAAATTTAAGCCACGGAGGGCTCATGGAGCAAAACCAGTGAGCAGATATGGAAGAGC
This sequence comes from Myiopsitta monachus, assembly GCA_017639245.1. Taxonomy (NCBI): domain Eukaryota; kingdom Metazoa; phylum Chordata; class Aves; order Psittaciformes; family Psittacidae; genus Myiopsitta; species Myiopsitta monachus. Next base: position 15,029 of record JAESHU010000262.1, on the reverse strand, counting down.
CAGGACACTTTCCGAGCAGCCAGGCAGCAACTTTGGTGCAGATAGGGAGCAGCCACAGAGCCAGATCCAAGTTAGCCAAAGACCCAGCTGTGGCTCATCAGGGTGCTTGTATCCTAGCCGGTGGTTTGTCCCCGCCCCCATCCCATTGAGGGAGGGGTTGTGGGTGGGGCCTGTGGTATATGAGGCACAGCCTCTGCTCAGTGAGCTCATTTGAGGTTCAGCTCTCATCAGGCAAAGTTCTCTGTGTTGGCTCAGGTTTTGTGGCCTGGGAGCTTTGTGGGTTATTTGAGGTGTGATTTTGGGGGGGCTTTTGCAAGGGTCTTGTCTCATTTAAGACCTTCTGGCCACGTTAAGACTTACTAGTGCATGCATTATGAAGTATCATTGTGTAGAGAGTTTTTTAGGTGTTGTATTTGTAGGTGGTGATGAGGGAAAGTGAACTGTGTGGGAGGACTCAGGGGGAGAAGTTGTGGTAAAGGTAATCTGTGCTCCATGTCCCCATTATTGTGTATCAGTCCTGTTTTACTTTGCAGATGATGAAGAGGTGTGTGGGCAGAGAAGGAACACAGCGGCTATCGACAAGAGGTTGTTCTCAAGGGTGGTTTAGGACCTCTGCTCTCGTAAAAGGTAAGCAAATGCAACAGGCCCGGAGAGAGTCAGGAAACAGTCGTAAGGTCAGAGTGGGAGAAAGGTTGTTGAAGAGGGGCTCTCTTTGGGCAGGGAAAGGGAGGCAGTTTGTGCTCATTGTCAGCTTTTATCAGTGTACGAAGCTAAAGCACAGCTGTGGCTCGTGCCTCGGACTCTCGAGGTTGTGTGTAAGATGGTAGTGCAGTGTGTTCAGCTGCAGTCAGTGCTGTATGTGATTGGAGAACTTAATATGTGCCTCGGGAATTTAAACTATACCTGGAGAATTTAATCTGTGACAGGAAAATTTATTCTGTGCCTGGGGAATTTAGTCTGTGCCTGCAGAATCTGTGGTTGGAGAAATCAATCTGTGCTCGGGGAAGCTGGTCTGTGCCTGGGGCTTTTAAGTCTACTCTAGTCTGTGCTGGGATGTTTCTAGTCTCCTCTAGTGTAGTCTGTGCCTGGATGTTTTTAGTCTCTCCTAATCTCAACCTGGAGGTTTTAATTCTTGCCTGGTCTAGTCTCGGTCTGGAGGTATTTAATCTTGACTTGTCTGTGCCTGTAGGTTTTTAGCCTCATGTAGTCTCTGCCTGGATGTTTTTAGCCTAGTCTAGTGTTTGCCTGGAACTTTAATTCTGATCTAGTCTGTGCCTGGAGGTTTTAAGTCTGGTCTAGACTATCCCAGAGGGTTTTAAGTCTCACATATTCTTTGCCTGGAGGTTTTTAGTCTCGTCTAGTCTGAGCCTGGAGGTTTATAGTCTCATCTAATCTGTGCCTGGATGTTTTTATTCTAGTCTTGTCAAGTCTGTGCCTGGAGGTTTTTATTCTGGTCTAGTTTGTGCCTGGAGGGTTTTTATTCTGGTCCAGTCTGTGCCAGGAGATATTTTGTCTAGGCTAGTCTGTGCCTGGAGGTTTTTAGACACGTCTAGTCTGTGAATGGAGGATTTAATTCTTATCTAGTCTGTGCTTGGAGGTTTATAGTCTCATCTAGTCTGTGCCTGTAGGTTTTTAGTCTAGTCAAATCAAGTCTGTGCCTATAGGGTTTTATTCTAGTCTAGTCTGTGCCTGTAGGTCTTTAGATATGTCTAGTCTGTGCCTGTAGGTTTTGAGTCTCATCTAGTCTGTGCCTGGAGGTTTTTAGTCTAGTCAAGTCTAGTCTGTGCCTGGAGGTTTTTATTCTGGTGTAGTCTGTGCCTGGAGGTTTTTAGACATGTCTAGTCTGTGCCTGGAGGTCTTAATTCTCGTCCCGTCTGGGCCAGGAGATATTTTGTCTCAGCTAGTCTGTGCCTGTAGGTTTTTAGACATGTCTAGTCTGTGCCTGGAGGTCTTAATTCTCGTCCCGTCTGGGCCAGGAGATATTTTGTCTCAGCTAGTCTGTGCCTGTAGGTTTTTAGACATGTCTAGTCTGTGCCTGGAGGTTTTTAGTCTCATCTAGTCTGTGCCTGGAGGTTTTTAGTCTAGTCTAGTCTGTGCCTGGATTTTTTTATGCTGGACTAGTTTGTGCCTGGAGGGTTTTTATTCTTTTCCAGTTTTTGCCTGGAGGGTTTTAGTCTCATCTTGTCTGTGCCTGGATGTTTTTAGTCTAGTCAAGTCAAGTCTGTGCCTGGAGGTTTTTATTCTGGTCTAGTTTGTGCCTGGAGGGTTTTTATTCTTGACTAGTCTGTGCCTGGAGGTTTATAGTCTCATCTAGTCTGTGCCTGGAGGTTTTTAGTCATATCTAGTCTGTGCCTGGAGGTTTTTAGTCTACTCAAGTCAAGTCAGTGCCTGGAGGGTTTTATTCTGGTCTAGTCTGTGCCTGGAGGTTTTTATTCTGGTCTAGACTGTACCTGTAGGATTTTATTCTAATCTAGTCTGTGCCTGGGGGTTTTTAGTTTCATTTTGTCTGTGCCTTGATGTTTTTAGTCTAGTCAAGTCAAGTCTGTGCCTGGAGTTTTTATTCTGGTCTAGTCTGTGCCTGGAGTGTTTTTATTCTTGTCTAGTCTGTGCCTGGAGGTTTTTAGTCTCGTCTAGTCTGTGCCTGGAGTTTTTATTCTGGTCTAGTTTGTGCCTGGAGTGTTTTTATTCTTGTCTAGTCTGTGCCTGGAGGTTTTTAGTCTCGTCTAGTCTGTGCCTGGAGGTTCTTAGTCTCGTCTAGTCTGTGCCTGGAGGGTTTTAGTCTCGTCTAGTCTGTGCCTGGAGGGTTTTAGTCTCCTCTAGTCTGTGCCTGGAGGGTTTTAGTCTCGTCTAGTCTGTGCCTGGAGGGTTTTAGTCTCATCTATTCTGTGCCTGGAGGTCTTTACTCTGGTCCAGTCTGTCCCAGGGGATATTTTGTCGAGGCAAGTGTGTGCCTGTGGGTATTTAGACACGTCTAGTCTGTGCCTGGAGGTTTTTAGTCTCGTCTAGTCTTTGCCTTGAGGATTTTATTCATATCTAGTCTGTGCCTGGGGGTTTTTACTGTCATCTTGTCTGTGCCTGGAACTTTTTAGTCTAGTCTAGTGTAGTCTGTGCCCGGAGGATTTTATTCTGGTCTAGTTTGTGCCTTGATGTCTTTATTCGGGTCCAGTCTGTGCCAGGGGATATTTTGTCTAGGCTAGTCTGTGCCTGTAGGTTTCTAGACACATCTAGTCTGTGCCTGGAGGTTTTTATTCTCGTCTAGTTTGTACCTGGAGGTTTATAGTCTCATCTAGTCTGTGCCTGGAGGTTTTTAGTCATATCTAGTCTGTGCCTGGAGGTTTTTAGTCTAGTCAAGTCAAGTCAGTGCCTGGAGGGTTTTATTCTGGTCTAGTCTGTGCCTGGAGGTTTTTAGTCACATCTTGTCTGTGGCTGGAGGTTTTTAGTCTAGTCTAGTGTAGCCTGTGCCTGGAGGTTTAGATTCTGGTCTAGTCTGTGCCCTGAGGTTTTTATTCTGGTCTAGTCTGTGCCTGGAGGTCTTTATTCTGGTCCAGTCTGTGCCAGGACATATTTTGTCTAGGCTAGTCTGTGCCTGTAGGTTTCTAGACATATCTAGTCTGTGCCCAGAGGTTTTTATTCTCGTCTAGTTTGTGCCTGGAGGTTTTTAGTCTCATCTAGTCTGTGCCTGGAGGTTTTTAGTCATATCTAGTCTGTGCCTGGAGGTTTTCAGTCTACTCAAGTCAAGTCTGTGCCTGGAGGTTTTTTGTCTCGTCTAGTCTGTGCCTGGAGGGTTTTAGTCTCGTCTAGTCTGTGCCTGGAGGGTTTTAGTCTCGTCTAGTCTGTGCCTGGAGGGTTTTAGTCTCGTCTAGTCTGTGCCTGGAGGGTTTTAGTCTCATCTATTCTGTGCCTGGAGGTCTTTACTCTGGTCCAGTCTGTGCCAGGGGATATTTAGTCGAGGCTAGTCTGTGTCTGTGGGTTTTTAGACACGTCTAGTCTGTGCCTGGAGGTTTTTAGTCTCGTCTAGTCTTTGCCTTGAGGATTTTATTCATATCTAGTCTGTGCCTGGGGGTTTTTACTGTCTTCTTGTCTGTGCCTGGAGGTTTTTAGTCTCGTCTAGTGTAGTCTGTGCCCGGAGGTTTTTATTCTGGTCTAGTCTGTGCCTGGAGGTCTTTATTCGGGTCTAGTCTGTGCCGGGGATATTTTGTCTAGTCTACTCTGTGCCTGTAGGTTTCTGGACACATCTAGTCTGTGCTTGGTGTTTTTTTTTCTTTTCTAGTCTGTGCCTGGAGGTTTATAGTCTCATCTAGTCTGTGCCTGGAGGTTTTTAGTCATATCTAGTCTGTGCCTGGAGGTTTTTATTCTTATCTAGTCTGTGCCTGGGGGTTCTTAGTCTCATCTAGTCTGTACCTGGGGGTTTTTAGTCTCATCTAGTCTGTGCCTGGAGGTTTTTAGTCTAGTCAAGTCAAGTCTGTGCCTGGAGGTTTTTATTCTGGTCTAGTTTGTGCCTGGAGGGTTTTTATTCTTGTCTAGTCTGTGCCTTGAGGTTTTTATTCTGGTCTAGTCTGTGCCTGGAGGTCTTTATTCTGGTCCAGAAGGTTCCAGGAGATATTTTGTCTTGCCTAGTCTGTGCCTGTCGGTTTTTAGACACGTCTAGTCTGTGCCTGGAGGTTTTTAGTCTCATCTAGTCAAGCCTGTGCCTGGAGGTTTTTAGTCTGGTCTAGTTTGTGCCTTGAGGATTTTAGTCCGGTCTAGTCTGTGCCTGGAGGTATTTAGTCTTGTCTAGTCTGTGCCTGGAGGTCTTTACTCTGGTCCAGTCTGTGCCAGGGGATATTTAGTCGAGGCTAGTCTGTGCCTGTGGGTTTTTAGACATGTCTAGTCTGTGCCTGGAGGTTTTGAGTCTTGTCTAGTCTGTGCCTGGAGGTTTTTAGTCTCATCTAGTCTGTGCCTGGAGGTTTTTAGTCTAGTCAAGTCTAGTCTGTGCCTGGAGGTCTTTATTCTGGTCCCGTCTGTGCCAGGAGATATTTTGTCTTGGCTAGTCTGTGCCTGTGGGTTTTTATTCTTGTCTAGTCTTTGCCTGGAGGTTTTTATTCTGGTCTAGTCTGTGCCTGGAGGTCTTTATTCTGGTCCAGAAGGTTCCAGGAGATATTTTGTCTTGGCTAGTCTGTGCCTGTCGGTTTTTAGACACGTCTAGTCTGTGCCTGGAGGTTTTGAGTCTTGTCTAGTCTGTGCCTGGAGGTTTTTAGTCTCGTCTAGTCTGTGCCTGGGGGTTCTTAGTCTCATCTAGTGTGTGCCTGGAGGTTTTTAGTCTAGTCAAGTGTAGTGTGTGCCTGGAGGTTTTTATTCTTGTCTAGTCTTTGCCTGGAGGTTTTTATTCTGGTCTAGTCTGTGCCTGGAGGTCTGTATTCTGGTCCAGTCTGTGCGATTAGATATTTTGTCTTGGCTAGTCTGTGCCTGTAGGGTTCTACACACGTCTAGTCTGTGCCTGGACGTATTTAGTCTCATCTAGTCTGTACCTGGAGGTTTTTAGTCTCATCTAGTCTGTGCCTGGAGGTTTTTAGACACGTCTAGTCTGTGCCTGGACGTATTTAGTCTCGTCTAGTCTGTGCCTGGAGGATTTTATTCTTATCTGGTCTGTGCCTGGAGGTTTTTAGTCTCATCTAGTCTGTGCCTGGAGGTTTTTAGTCTAGTCAAGTCAGGTCTGTGCCTGTAGGGTTTTATTCTGGTCTAGTCTGTGCCTGTAGGTCTTTAGACATGTCTAGTCTGTGCCTGGAGGTTTTGAGTCTTGTCTAGTCTGTGGCTGGAGGTTTGTAGTCTTATCTAGTCTGTGCCTCGACGTTTTTAGTCTAGTCTAGTCAAGTCTGTGCCTGGCGGTTTTTATTCTGGTCTAGTTTGTGCCTGGAGGGTTTTTATTCTGGTCTAGTCTGTGCTTGGAGGTATTTAGTATCATCTAGTCTGTGCCTGGAGGTTTTTATTCTGGTCCAGTCTGTGCCAGGAAATATTTTGTCTCGTCTAGTCTGTGCCTGGAGGTTTTTAGTCTCGTCTAGTCTGTGCCTGGAGGTTTTTAGTCTCGTCTAGTCTGTGCCTGGAGGTTTTTAGTCTCGTCTAGTCTGTGCCTGGAGGTTTTTAGTCTCGTCTAGTCTGTGCCTGGAGGTTTTTAGTCTCGTCTAGTCTGTGCCTGGAGGTTTTTAGTCTCCTCTAGTCTGTGCCTGGAGGTTTTTAGTCTCCTCTAGTCTGTGCCTGGAGGTTTTTAGTCTCCTCTGGTCTGTGCCTGGGGGTTTTTAGTCTAGTCAAGTCAAGTCTGTGCCTGGAGGTTTTTAGTCTCCTCTGGTCTGTGCCTGGAGGTTTTTAGTCTAGTCAAGTCAAGTCTGTGCCTGTAGGGTTTTATTCTGGTCTAGTCTGTGCCTGGAGGTCTTTAGACATGTCTAGTCTGTGCCTGGGGGTTTTTATTCTTATCTAGTCTGTGCCTGGGGGTTTTTAGTCTCATCTTGTCTGTGGCTGGAGGTTTTTAATCTAGTCTAGTGTAGTCTGTGCCTGGAGGTTTTTATTCTGGTCTAGTCTGTGCCTGGAGGTTTTTATTGTGGTCCAGTCTGTGCCAGGAGATATTTTGTCTAGGCTAGTCTGTGCCTGGAGGTTTTTAGACACGTCTAGTCTGTGCCTGGACGTATTTAGTCTCGTCTAGTCTGTGCCTGGAGGATTTTAGTCTTATCTAGTCTGTGCCTGGAGGTTTTTAGTCTCATCTAGTCTGTGCCTGGAGGTTTTTAGTCTAGTCAATTCAAGTCGGTGCCTGTAGGGTTTTATTCTGATCTAGTCTGTGCCTGTAGGTCTTTAGACATGTCTAGTCTGTGCCTGGAGGTTTTGAGTCTTGTCTAGTCTGTGGCTGGAGGTTTGTAGTCTTATCTAGTCTGTGCCTCGACGTTTTTAGTCTAGTCTAGTCAAGTCTGTGCCTGGAGGTTTTTATTCTGGTCTAGTTTGTGCCTGGAGGGTTTTTATTCTGGTCTAGTCTGTGCTTGGAAGTATTTAGTCTCATCTAGTCTGTGCCCGGAGGTTTTTATTCTGGTCCAGTCTGTGCCAGGAAATATTTTGTCTAGGCTAGTCTGTGCCTGGAGGTTTTTAGTCTCGTCTAGTCTGTGCCTGGAGGTTTTTAGTCTCATCTAGTCTGTGCCTGGAGGTTTTTAGTCTCGTCTAGTCTGTGCCTGGAGGTTTTTAGTCTCGTCTAGTCTGTGCCTGGAGGTTTTTAGTCTCGTCTAGTCTGTGCCTGGAGGTTTTTAGTCTCCTCTGGTCTGTGCCTGGATATTTTTAGTCTAGTCAAGTCAAGTCTGTGCCTGGAGGGTTTTATTCTGGTCAAGTCTGTGCCTGGAGGGTTTTATTCTGGTCTAGTCTGTGCCTAGAGGTTTTTATTCTGGTCTAGTCTGTGCCTGGAGTTTTTTATTCTGGTCTAGACTGTGCCTGGAGGATTTTATTCTCATCTAGTCTGTGCCTGGGGGTTTTTAGTCATATCTAGTCTGTGCCTGGAGGTTTTTAGTCTAGTCAAGTCAAGTCTGTGCCTGGAGGGTTTTATTCTGGTCTAGTCTGTGCCTGGAGGTCTTTATTCTTATCTAGTCTGTGCCTGGGAGTTTTTAGTCACATCTTGTCTGTGGCTGGAGGTTTTTAGTCTAGTCTAATGTAGTCTGTGCCTGGAGGGATTTATTCTGTTCTAGTCTTTGCCTGGAGGGATTTATTCTGGTCTAGTCTTTGCCTTGAGGTTTTTATTCTGGTTTTGTCTGTGCCTGGAGGTTTTTAGTCTCGTCTAGTCTGTGCCTGGAGGTTTTTTGTCTCGTAGAGTCTGTGCCTGGAGGTTTTTAGTCTCGTCTAGTCTGTGCCTGGAGGATTTTAGTCTCGTCTAGTCTGTGCCTGGAGGTTTTTAGTCTCGTCTAGTCAAGCCTGCGCCTGGAGGTTTTTAGTCTGGTCTAGTTTGTGCCTTGAGGTTTTTAGTCTTGTCTAGTCTGTGCCTGGAGTTATTTAGTCTCATCTATTCTGTGCCTGGAGGTCTTTACTCTGGTCCAGTCTGTGCCAGGGGATATTTAGTCGAGGCTAGTCTGTGCCTGGAGGTTTTTAGACATGTCTAGTCTGTGCCTGGAGGTTTTGAGTCTCGTCTAGTCTGTGCCTGGAGGTTTTTAGTCTCATCTAGTCCATGCCCGGGGGTTTTTAGTCTCATCTTGTCTGTGCCTGGAGGTTTTTAGTCTAGTCTAGTCAAGTCTGTGCCTGGAGGTTTTTATTCTGGTCTAGTTTGTGCCTGGAGGGTTTTTATTCTGGTCTAGTCTTTGCCTGGAGGTTTTTATTCTGGTCTAGTCTGTGCCTGGAGGTTTTTATTCTGGTCCAGAAGGTGCCAGGAGATATTTTGTCTTGGCTAGTCTGTGCCTGTAGGTGTTTAGTCTCGTCTAGTCTGTGCCTGGAGGTTTTGAGTCTCGTCTAGTCTGTGCCTGGAGGTTTTTATTCTGGTCTAGTCTGTGCCTGGAGGTTTTTATTGTGGTCCAGTCTGTGCCAGGAGATATTTTGTCTCGTCTAGTCTGTGCCTGGAGGTTTTTAGACACGTCTAGTCTGTGCCTGGATGTATTTAGTCTCGTCTAGTCTGTGCCTGGAGGATTTTAGTCTCATCTAGTCTGTGCCTGGAGGTTTTTAGTCTCATCTAGTCTGTGCCTGGAGGTTTTTAGTCTAGTCAATTCAAGTCGGTGCCTGTAGGGTTTTATTCTGATCTAGTCTGTGCCTGTAGGTCTTTAGACATGTCTAGTCTGTGCCTGGAGGTTTTGAGTCTTGTCTAGTCTGTGGCTGGAGGTTTGTAGTCTTATCTAGTCTGTGCCTTGACGTTTTTAGTCTAGTCTAGTCAAGTCTGTGCCTGGAGGTTTTTATTCTGGTCTAGTTTGTGCCTGGAGGGTTTTTATTCTGGTCTAGTCTGTGCTTGGAGGTATTTAGTCTCATCTAGTCTGTGCCCGGAGGTTTTTATTCTGGTCCAGTCTGTGCCAGGAAATATTTTGTCTAGGCTAGTCTGTGCCTGGAGGTTTTTAGTCTCGTCTAGTCTGTGCCTGGAGGTTTTTAGTCTCGTCTAGTCTGTGCCTGGAGGTTTTTAGTCTCGTCTAGTCTGTGCCTGGAGGTTTTTAGTCTCGTCTAGTCTGTGCCTGGAGGTTTTTAGTCTCGTCTAGTCTGTGCCTGGAGGTTTTTAGTCTCGTCTAGTCTGTGCCTGGGGGTTTTTAGTCTAGTCAAGTCAAGTCTGTGCCTGGAGGGTTTTATTCTGGTCAAGTCTGTGCCTGGAGGGTTTTATTCTGGTCTAGTCTGTGCCTAGAGGTTTTTATTCTGGTCTAGTCTGTGCCTGGAGTTTTTTATTCTGGTCTAGACTGTGCCTGGAGGATTTTATTCTCATCTAGTCTGTGCCTGGGGGTTTTTTGTCTCGTAGAGTCTGTGCCTGGAGGTTTTTAGTCTCGTCTAGTCTGTGCCTGGAGGTTTTTAGTCTCGTCTAGTCTGTGCCTGGAGGTTTTTAGTCTAGTGAAGTCAAGTCTGTGCCTGGAGGGTTTTATTCTGGTCTAGTCTGTGCCTGGAGGTCTTTATTCTTATCTAGTCTGTGCCTGGGAGTTTTTAGTCACATCTTGTCTGTGGCTGGAGGTTTTTAGTCTAGTCTAATGTAGTCTGTGCCTGGAGGGATTTATTCTGTTCTAGTCTTTGCCTGGAGGGATTTATTCTGGTCTAGTCTTTGCCTTGAGGTTTTTATTCTGGTTTTGTCTGTGCCTGGAGGTTTTTAGTCTCGTCTAGTCTGTGCCTGGAGGTTTTTAGTCTCGTCTAGTCTGTGCCTGGAGGTTTTTTGTCTCGTAGAGTCTGTGCCTGGAGGTTTTTAGTCTCGTCTAGTCTGTGCCTGGAGGATTTTAGTCTCGTCTAGTCTGTGCCTGGAGGTTTTTAGTCTCGTCTAGTCAAGCCTGCGCCTGGAGGTTTTTAGTCTGGTCTAGTTTGTGCCTTGAGGTTTTGAGTCTTGTCTAGTCTGTGCCTGGAGTTATTTAGTCTCATCTATTCTGTGCCTGGAGGTCTTTACTCTGGTCCAGTCTGTGCCAGGGGATATTTAGTCGAGGCTAGTCTGTGCCTGGAGGTTTTTAGACATGTCTAGTCTGTGCCTGGAGGTTTTGAGTCTCGTCTAGTCTGTGCCTGGAGGTTTTTAGTCTCATCTAGTCCGTGCCCGGGGGTTTTTAGTCTCATCTTGTCTGTGCCTGGAGGTTTTTAGTCTAGTCTAGTCAAGTCTGTGCCTGGAGGTTTTTATTCTGGTCTAGTTTGTGCCTGGAGGGTTTTTATTCTTGTCTAGTCTTTGTCTGGAGGTTTTTATTCTGGTCTAGTCTGTGCCTGGAGGTTTTTATTCTGGTCCAGAAGGTGCCAGGAGATATTTTGTCTTGGCTAGTCTGTGCCTGTAGGTGTTTAGTCTCGTCTAGTCTGTGCCTGGAGGTTTTTAGTCTCGTCTAGTCTGTGCCTGGAGGTTTTTAGTCTCGTCTAGTCTGTGCCTGGAGGTTTTTAGTCTCGTCTAGTCTGTGCCTGGAGGTTTTTATTCTCGTATAGTCTGTGCCTGGAGGTTTTTAGTCTGGTCTAGATTGTGCCTTGAGGTTTTTAGTCTGGTCTAGTCTTTGCCTGGAGGTATTTAGTCTCTTCTAGTCTGTGCGTGGATGTTTTTATTCTTTTGTAGTCTGTGCCTTGGGGTTCTTAGTCTCATCTAGTCTGTGCATGGAGGTTTTTAGTCTCATCTAGTCTGTGCCTGGAGGTTTTTAGTCTCCTCTGGTCTGTGCCTGGAGGTTTTTAGTCTCGTCTAGTCTGTGCCTGGAGGTTTTTAGTCTCGTCTAGTCTGTGCCTGGAGGTTTTTAGTCTCGTCTAGTCTGTGCCTGGAGGTTTTTAGTCTCGTCTAGTCTGTGCCTGGAGGTTTTTAGTCTCGTCTAGTCTGTGCCTGGAGGTTTTTAGTCTCGTCTAGTCTGTGCCTGGAGGTTTTTAGTCTCATCTAGTCTGTGCCTGGAGGTTTTTAGTCTGCTCTAGTCAAGTCTGTGCCTGGACGTTTTTATTCTATTCTAGTTTGTGCCTTGAGGTTTTTAGTCTCATCTAGTCTGTGCCTGGAGGTATTTAGTCTCATCTATTCTGTGCCTGGAGGTCTTTACTCTGGTCCAGTCTGTGCCAGGGGATATTTTGTCTAGGCTAGACTGTGCCTGTGGGTTTTTAGACACGTCTAGTCTGCGCCTGGAGGTTTTTAGTCTCGTCTAGTCTGTGCCTGGAGGTTTTTATTCTGGTCTAGTCTGTGCCTGGAGGTTTTTAGTCTGGTCTAGTCTGTGCCTGGAGATATTTTGTCTAGTCTAGTCTGTGCCTGTAGGTTTTTAGACACGTCTAGTCTGTTCCTGGAGGTTTTTAGTCTAGTCTAGTGTAGTCTGTGCCTGGAGGTTTTTAGTCTTGGCTAGTCTGTGCCTGGAGGTTTTTGTTCTGTTCTAGTCTGTGCCTGGAGGTTTTTAGTCTTGTCTCGTCTGTGCCTGGATGTTTTTAGTCTCGTTGTGTTTGTCCCTGGTGGTTTTTACTCTCGTCTAGTCTGCGGCTGTAATTTCCTAGTCTACTCTAGTCTAGTCTGTGCCTGGAGGATTTTTGTCTAGTCTAGTCTAGTCTGTGCCTGGAGGTTTTAAGTCTAGGCTAGCCTACTCCGTGCCTGAAGGTGTTCATTCTAGTCTAGTCTGTGCCTGGAGGTTTTCAGTCTAGTCTAACCTAAGCCTGGCGGTTTTCAGTCTAGCCTACTCTGTGCCTGGAGGTTTTCAGTCTAGCCTACTCTGTGCCTGTGGGTTTTCAGTCTAGTCTTGCCTAGTCTATGCCGGGAGGTTTTAAGTCTAGTCTAGTCTAGTCTATTCCGTGCCTGAAGGTGTTCAGTCTAGTCTGGTCTGTGTCTCGATTTTGTAAGTCTAGTTTTGTCTAGCCTTTTCCTGGTTTTTTTAATTCCAGTCTAGTGTGTGCCTGCTTGTTTTCATTCCAGTCTTGTTTGTGCCTGGATGTTTTAAGTGTGGTGTAGACTGTGCCTGGTGGGTTTTAGTCTAGTCTCGCCAGTGCCTGGAGGTTTTTAGTCTAACTCTAGTGTGTTTGTGGATGTTTTTATCCTAAAGTAGTCTGTGGCTGGAGGTTTCTAGTCTAGTCTAGTCTATTCCTGGATGTTTTTAATCTATTGAAGTCTGTGCCTGGAGGATTTAAGTCTAGTCTAGTCTGTGCCTGGAGGTTTTTAGTCTAGTCTAATGTAGTCTGTGCCTGGAGGTTTTTAGTCTTGGCTAGTCTGTGCCTGGAGGTTTTTATTCTGGTCTAGTCTGTGCCTGGAGGTTTTTATTCTCATCTAGTCAGTGCCTGGATGTTTTAAGTCTTGCCTTTTCTAGTCTGTTCCTGGAGGTTTTTAAGTGTTGGCAAATCTAGTCTCTGCCTGGAGGTATTTAGTCTGGTTTAATCTGTGCCTGGAAGTATTTTTTCTCATTTAGACTGTGCCTGAGGGTTTTTATTCTCGTCTACTCTGTGCCTGGAGGTTTTCAGTCTAGCCTACTCTGTGCCTGTGGGTTTTCAGTCTAGTCTAGTCTAGTCTGTGCCAGGAGGTTTTAAGTCTCGTCTAGTCTAGTCTCTGTCTGAAGGTTTTCAGTCTAGTCTGGTCTAGTCTGTACCTGGAGGTTTTTAGTCTAGTCTAGTCTGTGTCTGAAGGTTTGTATTCTGGTCTAGTCTGTGCCTGGAGTTATTTATTCTGGTCTAGTCTGTGCCTGGAGGTTTTTATTCTGGTCTAGTCTGTGCCTGGAGGTTTTTATTCTGGTCTAGTCTGTGCCTGGAGATATTTTGTCTAGTCTAGTCTGTGCCTGTAGGTTTTTAGACACGTCTAGTCTGTTCCTGGAGGTTTTTAGTCTAGTCTAGTGTAGTCTGTGCCTGGAGGTTTTTAGTCTTGGCTAGTCTGTGCCTGAAGGTTTTTATTCTGTTCTAGTCTGTGCCTGGAGGTTTTTAGTCTCGTCTCGTCTGTGCCTGGATGTTTTTAGTCTCGTTGTGTTTGTCCCTGGTGGTTTTTACTCTCGTCTAGTCTGCGGCTGTAATTTCCTAGTCTACTCTAGTCTAGTCTGTGCCTGGAGGATTTTTGTCTAGTCTAGTCTAGTCTGTGCCTGGAGGTTTTAAGTCTAGGCTAGCCTACTCCGTGCCTGAAGGTGTTCATTCTAGTCTAGTCTGTGCCTGGAGGTTTTCAGTCTAGTCTAACCTAAGCCTGGAGGTTTTTATTCTCGTCTACTCTGTGCCTGGAGGTTTTCAGTCTAGCCTACTCTGTGCCTGTGGGTTTTCAGTCTAGTCTTGCCTAGTCTATGCCGGGAGGTTTTAAGTCTAGTCTAGTCTAGTCTATTCCGTGCCTGAAGGTGTTCAGTCTAGTCTGGTCTGTGTCTCGATTTTGTAAGTCTAGTTTTGTCTAGCCTTTTCCTGGTTTTTTTAATTCCAGTCTAGTGTGTGCCTGCTTGTTTTCATTCCAGTCTTGTTTGTGCCTGGATGTTTTAAGTGTGGTGTAGACTGTGCCTGGTGGGTTTTAGTCTAGTCTCGCCAGTGCCTGGAGGTTTTTAGTCTAACTCTAGTGTGTTTGTGGATGTTTTTATCCTAAAGTAGTCTGTGGCTGGACATTTCTAGTCTAGTCTAGTCTATTCCTGGATGTTTTTAATCTATTGAAGTCTGTGCCTGGAGGATTTAAGTCTAGTCTAGTCTGTGCCTAGAGGTTTTTATTCTCGCCTAGTCTGTGCCTGGAGGTTTTTTTTCTCGTCTACTCTGTGCTGGGAGATTTTCACTTTAGCCTACTCTCTGCCTGTGGGTTTTCAGTCTAGTCTTGTCTAATCTGTGCCGGGATGTTTTAAGTCTAGTCTAGTCTATTCCGTGCCTGAAGATGCTCAGTCTAGTGTGGCCTGTGCCTGGATTTTTTAAGTCTAGTGTTGTGTAGTCTGTGCCTGGTGGTTTTTATTCCCGTCTAGTGCGTGCCTGGTTGTTTTAATTCCAGTCTAGTGTGTGCCTGGATATTTTAAGCCTAGCTTAGTAGGGGTAGGGGTAGGGGTTGGGGGTTAGGGGTAGGGGTAGTGGTAGGGTGTTAGAGTTAGGGGGTTAGAGTTAGGGGGTTAGGGTTAGGGGGTTCGGGTTATTTTTACGGTTAGGGGTAGGGGTTGGAGTTAGGGTTAGGTGTAAGGGTTAGACCTAGGGTTAAGGTTAGGGGGTTAGGGTTAAGGGATTAGGGTTAGGGGGTTAGGGTTTAGGATTGGGGTTAGGATTAGGGTTAGGGTCAGGGTCAGGGTTAGGTGTTAGGCTCAGGGCTACAGCTAGGGTTATTGTTAGGGTTAGGGCTAGGGGGTTAGGGTCAGGGGGTGAGGGTTAGCGTTAGGTGTTAGGCTTGGGGTTAGGGTTAGGGTTAGAGGTTAGAGTTAGGGCTTATGTTTAGGATTAGGGTTAGGGGTTAGGGTTCAGGTTCGGGTTAGGGTTAGGGTTCGGGTTAGGGTTCGGGTTAGTGTTCGGGTTAGGGTTCGGGTTAGGTTTTGGGTTAGGGTTACGGGTTAGGGTTAGGGTTATGGGTTAGGGTTGGCGTTAGGGTTATGGGTTAGTGTTTAGGGTTTAGGGTTAGGGTTAGGCTTATGGGTAAGGGTTAGGGTTAGGGTTAGGGTTAGGGGTTAATGGTTAGGGGTTAGGGTTAGGGTTAGTGAGACCGGTGCTGTTAGGGTTAGGGTTAGGGTTAGCTTTAGTGTTAGTGTTAGGATTAGGGTTAGCTTTAGGGTTAGGGGTTAGGGATTAGGGTTAGGGTTTGCGTTAGGGTTTAGTGTTTAGGGTTTTGGGTTAAGGGTTAATGTTAGGGTTAGGGTTAGGGTTTACGGGTTTAGGGTTTAGGGTTAGGGTTAGGGTTAGAGGTTAGTTTTAGGGTTAGGGGTTAGGGATTAGGGGTTAGGGGTTAGGGTTAGGGGTTAGGGGTTGGGGTTAGGGGTTAGGGGTTAGGGCTAGGGCTTAGGGTTAGGGCTAGGGCTTAGGGTTAGGGCTAGGGC